>JAGSMX010000031.1:0-30000 GCA_029286785.1 Meandrusa payeni | reverse complement strand
AGAGTTAGAGTTAGAGTTAGGTTAGGTTAGAGTTAGGTTAGGTTAGGTTAGGTTAGAGTTAGAGTTAGGTTAGGTTAGAGTTAGGTTAGGTTAGGTTAGGCCAGGCCAGGTCCCACTGGAGATCCCGGAGCCCCTCGTCATGCACCGAGGAAAGGGCCACCGGGGAGGTTTTAGTGGGTAAGAACCCCACATAACCGCCGCCTTCCCCCCAGAAGGCGGGGTATCTTCTTGAAGATTTCCTCCCCGTAAACAAAAAAAAAAAAAAAAAGGTTAGGTTAGGTTAGGTTAGGTTGGCTCTCGGAGCGTCGTTGCTCGCGCCAACGCATCGTCTGTGCCTTCCTGCCGAACTTCGAAGCCTGGCTTAAAAGGAGGAATGACGCGCACGTCACATACCGCCTGACACAGGTACTCACCGGGCACGGGTGCTTCGGTGAGTACCTGAACAGGATAGGGCGCGAACCGACCGCGCAATGCCACCATTGTGGCTGTGACCGGGATTCCGCGCAGCACACGCTAGCCGTGTGCTCCGCGTGGGAGGCGGAGCGGCGGATCCTGGTCCAGCATATCGGGTAAGACCTCTCCCCGCCGGCGGCAGTAGCGGCTGCGCTGGCGGGGAGATCTAAATGGAAGGCGCTGGTCTCCTTCTGCGAGTCAGTAATGACCCAGAAGGAGATCGCAGAACGGGATCGGGAGAGGGCCGATCCCGTTCGGAGATGGCGCAGGCGGGCCGGTGGGAGACCGGCCCGCAGCCCTGTAGTTCTGGGCTCTCAAGAATAAGACTACGGTATCCCCCTGCCTGTCGTAGAAGGCGACTAAAAGGGGCCTCTCCGGTTCACTGGGCGACAAGGGTGGGGCTCGAGTCGTCCACCAAAGTGGACCCGGGAAGAAGGCGACACCGGCTGGCCCGTGTCGCCGCCGCTTAATGAGGGCACAGGGGAGGGAGTAACCTCCCCGGGACGTGCTCTTGAGCACAGTGCAGAGGGGCTCCGGTGCGTTCCACTGGAGATCCCGGAGCCCCTCGTCATGCACCGAGGAAAGGGCCACCGGGGAGGTTTTAGTGGGTAAGAACCCCACATAACCGCCGCCTTCCCCCCAGAAGGCGGGGTATCTTCTTGAAGATTTCCTCCCCGCAAACAAAAAAAAAAAAAGGTTAGGTTAGGTTAGGTTTTTTTTTTTTTTTTTTTTAAAGGGTTTCCCGGGAAAAGACATTTTGCCCTTTTCCGGGAGATTCTATTTGTTTCTCTGACTTGGTGGGGTCAGAGTTTGTACAACTAGTAGGTATCTATTTTCCTTATCTTAATTGATTTTCTTAGTGATACTTTCTAGATTCTAAATATATATTTATATATATGTATAAATAGTATATATATAGTGTATAATAGTTTATCTTTTATCTTTTCTTCGTTTTCTTTTATTCTCTTCTTTATTAATTAATTTGCACTTATTTCTAAATCAAAATAATCTAAAACAATATAAGTAGATAATTTAAGTGTATATAATCTATAGAGATATATATGTATATATATATATATGTATATAGTTTTAATCATCTTATAGTTATGTTTATCTTAATTAGTTTTATTGTTATTAATCGCTCCATTCGCCACATATTTACAGAAATCAATGAACTTATTTCTAACCTTTTTATCTATTATAATTTTGCTTATATTATCTAGGTTTATCTTACAATTAATCTCTATTTCACAATCATTTCTTGCTCTTCCATATATTGGGCATTCCGTAATTAAATGTATAATCGACTCATTGGTACTGTCATCACATGGGCACGCAGGACTCTCTTTTTTCTTGAATTTATACAAGTAATCGGAGAATCCTCCGTGCCCTGTCAGTACTTGTACAATTAACGGATCTAGATCTATTTTTCTTAAAATTGGATATGCCTGTATTGCGTCTGGTAGGAAGACTTTCGTGGTTGACGCTGTCGTTTCTTCCTTATAGCGCCTGTTCCATTCATCAAGAGATCTTAAACGTATTTGCCTCTTGATGAATGAAACAGGACACTTTTCGTATTTTGGCCGAGTTTTTGTCTTCAAAGCTGCTTCTTTGGCGAGCCCGTCCGCTCTCTCATTGCCCACTACTCCGGCGTGGGCTTTAATCCAGAACAATTGTACTTCTTTACCTATCTTTTTACTTTCCAATATATTCTGAATCGCGCCCATCGCCAGAGGGTGGGTTGAGTCTCCTTTGGTGATGGTCTCCAAAGCGGATCGGGAGTCGCTATAGATACCGCAGCTCTGTGCCGAGTTGTTGAGGGCTATTTTTGTGGCTTCTAGTATGGCCAATAATTCAGCCTGGTAAACTGTGCAGAAGTCTCCCAGCTTGAGTTTGACAGTTTTAGTCTCTGTGGACTCTCTCCATATGGAAAGAGCCGCTCCAACCTTTCCTTCAATTTTACTGCCATCAGTAAAAATTTTTAACTCAATAGGTTTTTGCTGGTCGACTTCTGCACAGTTCCCCAGACTTTTAAATTCTAGCCTTACTAGAGTCACTGGGTGTGGTTTCGTTAGAGCGTCCTGTCGACCCTCCATCTCTCTATCGCCGAGCACCCACTCTGCAAAGCCACTTCGCTTAGCTTCATAAAGTAGGGCTGCCTCCTGGATCCTCAGGTCCAGGGGCAGAATTCCTGCTATCGTCAAAGCTGCATTAAACGACACTGTTCTATAAGCCTTTATGATTTTTTGGGCAAAGCCTCTTTGCAGTGTTTTCAGGCGCTTTATTATTGATTTCTTTTTCGCCGCAGGCGCCCACGAGCTGGCCGCATATAGGACTATAGGTTCTATGACCGAGACGTATATGGTCCTGATGATTTCCGGGTTCAGGCCCCACGTTACTTTTGCTGCTGTTGACAGTTGACGATATAAGTTTTGCACTTTTCGACTCACGTTCTTCACGTGCGTGTTGAACGTGAGCCCATCGTCAACCGTCAATCCCAATATTTTGATCTCTTTCTCATACGTAATGGGGTTCCCTCCCATGTTCAGAAGTGGGTAATCATATTTTAGTTTTTTAGTGATGAGCATTGCTTTTGTTTTATGTGGTGCGAATCTTAATTTGTTCTTTTTTCCCCACTTCTGAACATGTTCAAGAGCCCCATTTGCTTTTTGTTGTATATGTTCGGCCTTGTCCCCGGAAAATATCAGGACCACGTCGTCGGCGAATGCCTGGCAGTAGTTGCCTTGTTCTTCTAATTCTATCAGTAGAGGGTTTAGCAGCATGTTCCAGAAAGCCGGTCCACCGATAGATCCCTGCACGCAGCCCATATTCGTACTCTTCTGGTATTCTGCCCCTGCATAGCCAAGGCGCACTGATCGATCGCTAAAATAGTTATCAATCAGGCGCCTCAGGTTTGCGGGACAGCCTGTCTCTGCCAGTCTGCACCGTATCGCCGGCCACCACGCATGGTCGAAGGCTCCCTCTATGTCCAAAGATATGACTATGACGATTTTCTTATTTTTAACTTCGTTTTTTATATGTCGGGTCATATCATAGAGGGAGTCTTCGGCACTGCGTTGCGGCATAAAACCATACTGGTGGCGGCTGATAGTCGGTGCAGTGTGCCATCCTATTCGTCTCATCACCATTTTCTCTAGGATCTTGCCCATTACGGGCAAGAGTCCAATGGGTCGGTACGATTTGGGCTGCGTGTAGTCCGGCTTGTCCGGCTTCCTGAGAACCACCACCGTAGCCTCCTTCCACGTGCGTGGAAATCGGGAGAGTTCTAAGCAACGATTTGCGAGTGCCAGGTAGATGTCGGGGTTCAGGGTGATGGCCGCTAGACATATGTCTGCCGTGAGACCGTCCCGGCCGGGAGCCTTCTTCGGATTGAAGCTGGACGCAGCCCACATGAGTTCATCCCTCGTGAACAATGGGTCCTGCGAATTGTCGCTAGTCCCATCGTTCACTTTTCGGGCATCTTCTCTTATTTGACGGTGTTCTGCGTCATCCTCAACTTCATTGTCCTCCGGGAAGAAGGTCTCCGCCAGGACTTTGGCTGATCTTTGTCCAAGACTTGACCATCTTGGACAAGAGGTATGTCATCCCGCCTCACGGCTGTTCGGCCGATTACTCTGTAAATTCCCTCCCACATGGTCTCACGTTCCTGTTTCCCACAAAAGTCTTTCCAGCTTTGGATCTGGGCCTTTTTGCTTCCTTTTTGTATTCTTCTTTGCATCGAGATATTGCTGCACCACCCACTGCTTCCTCACTGGTGCCGCATAGAGATCCTCCTTTTCTTCCTCACTACGTCCTTCTTGAGCAAAGAAAGTTTCTCATTCCACCAGGGCAATCCTGTTCTTTTGCGTTTACCTACTTTGGGCATCAGCTGGTCACAGACATCGGTAACACACTTCACGTACTCTTCCACTTTCTTTTCCAATTCTTCTTCCGTTGTTTTTTCCATTTCATCTGGTGTTATATGTTTCTGTTCCCAGGTATCGGCGAGTTTCTTGCGAAACTCGCTCCATTTTGCTTTCTTTGTGTTATATTTCCGTGTTGTTCTTATGATGTCTGTGCCAACTGATTTTTCCAGGCAAACGCTGAACAGGATCGCCCTGTGGTCCGAGCTGGAGATCTCCTCTGACAACCGCCAGTTTATCACCTTACCCAGCAGTGCAGTAGTGCAGGTAGTAACATCGACGCAACTAGAAAAACGTGTACCGCCGCGTACTATGTCGAATGTAGGCTCAGATCCTTCATTAAGCACGTGCAAGCCAAGCTCATCTATTTTTGCAGCTGCCTCGATGCCTCGTCCATTGTTCTCCCGACTTCCCCACCACGTATTCCAGGCATTTAGATCGCCTCCTACTATCACGCTGTCTGTGTGCAGACCCGTCACGGCATCTCCCATCATGTCCAGGAGCGGCTCAATGGGCTTATCTGGCTCCAGGTAGACGGACACCACCCCTATCTCCCACGCCGCGGTCCTCAGTTTTGCAACAGCAATATTGCATGTTGTGAGGTCCGGGCAGTGGATGATGTCGATGGTGTCGTCGAACAGTACAATGGCCGCCTTAACCACCATGTCGGTGGTTGGGCTCCTGGCACATTGTACCGTTCTTGTCCCTGGATGCTGCCTCATTTCACCTCTGTTCCCTGTGTAGGGCTCCTGGACAAGGGCGAACGTAAGCTTGCGCTTCGCCGCCTCCATGGTGAATTCTGCCGTGGCGAGTTCCGACCTTTTGCAGGTTTGCCTGCACAGCATGATAGAGGAGCTGTCCATTTGAAGGGGAGCTTGGTACGCCTGGGGTGCCCTTAGCAGTAAGCTATGGACGACCTCGCCAGGGCGTCCCACCTCCTTCTCACTGGGCAATCCTCGCTAAATGCAGTGTGGTCTCTCCTGTCGATTTTTGCGGATGCGCAATTGCGACAGGAGGGCGGTTTCCCGGAAAGCCGGTCAGCGCATACGGACCCGAGATGTGGGCCACCGCAATGGCAGCACGCGTCTGCTGACTCCGTGCAGAACCTTTTAGTGTGCCCGTACCCCAGGCATCGTGTGCACTGTACAAGGGGAGACTGATCTTGCACTCGGACCCGCTGGAGGTCTACGTGCAGGACTCCAGCCTCTGTGAACCTGCTCCACAGTTGAGGAGACACCTTCAGCACAATGTGGCATGTCAGGGAGTTCCTGGTGCGTTTGCGGAACTTCACCTCCATCCGTCCCGCATCGCCTTCCAGTCCCCCGAACATGTCCACATTCTGCTTCCGAATTGCTTTTATGATTTCATCATCTTTATTGTAGCTCAGAACGTCTTTCAGAACTACTAGGGGATCTCTATTTTTGACCTCCTCGAAGTGGAGGTCTTTTCCTGCTTTTTTGAGCCTGTCTTTAACACGGCTCAGCTCCTCTTCTGTGTTGCAGCCGATGATGATCTTGCGGTCCTTTATTTTCCTAACTCTATCTATTTTAATCCCTTCCTCAGTGGCGTTTACGACTTTTCTGACCTTGTTCAGGACCTGTTCGCTGGTTTCCTTGCTATCGCTGGACGAGATCGCCACCGAGTGTGTTGCAGCACACTTCGGTGACGTCCCCGCCGTCACGCTAGCATAAGAGCCTTTGAACAGTCCTCCTTCCTCTTTCAGGTTTGACAGAGTCTTATTGAGACACTCTGCTTGCCTCGTATTTTCTAGGAGGAGCTTTTTATGCTCCTCCATCTTCTTCATCATCTCCTTCAATTCTGCATGAGGAGGAGCGAGCAAGGGCGAGGCATCTTCCTTCTCCGTTGTCCTTTCCCTTTCTCCCTCCTCTCTCAGTTCGGTCTCCTTTTCCTTTCCTACTCGTTTTTTGTCGGCCTCGGCCTCCTTCACCAGCTGATAAAGCCTGTTGATGGCTGCCGTGACCTCGTTTTTAATTGTTTTCTTTATATTTCCGGAGTTCTTCAAATTGTGTTTAGCTTTTTGTAGGCAAGCAAGTGCCTCCGCCACACGGTTGGAGTACTTCCTTGCCACAATCTGCGCTATGGTCACGTTCTCATCCTCCGGTTCTTCCTCACTCTCCGACTCCAATCTCCTTGGCTCATTTTCAGCCGTAGAAGTGCTCGGACAAGCCGAGCACTCGACTATACGTCTTCTATTTTTAGTGGGGGTACGTAATCCTAACATTTTAAACCTTAATCTAAGACTAATTTTAATAAATGTGACAAAAAGTGCAAAAAAGGATGAAAATCTACCTTAGTAATGCTAGGAGGGTGGGCGGGCGGGCGATTTTTTGCCGAAAACGGCCGAATTTCGCAAAAATTTCAACGGGGGGGGTGGTTTTGAGGCTAGGGCTACACACTGAATCGAAAAAATTTCAAGAAAATCAAACTTTTGGGGGGGGTCAAATCGACTTAGAAAATTACGACGAAAAATTTAAAATGTAAAAATTTAAAAATATTTTAATGCGAATGGATAGAGAACAGTATTACAAAACGAAAAGTATAAATGTGAAAATTTCTTAAATCCAAAAATGGGGGGGCTATGAACAAAAGAAGTGCGGCGCTTTGGTACACGCAACGCAACTCGACGGACTCTAATATATTTTTAATTTATACTAATATTTAACTTTTTTCTATTTCAGGTGGAGCCAGGAGTGAACAAGAGAGAACCAGGAGAACAAATGACAACAATTGGAGCGAAAAGAAGCGAAAAAACCAACAAATAATTTGATAATTCTAACGAATAAATTGTTTAAATTTGGCGGCGCTTAGGTACCCTCGCAGCTTTACCGTAGGGAGAGCTATTCGAATTTTAGTATGGAGAATTTATATTACGTTCTATTGCAGATTTTTTGCCGAAAACGGCCGAATTTCGCAAAAATTTCAACGGGGGGGGTGGTTTTGAGGCTAGGGCTACACACTGAATCGAAAAAATTTCAAGAAAATCAAACTTTGGGGGTCAACCGACTTAGAAAATTACGACGAAAAATTTAAAATGTAAAAATTTAAAAATATTTTAATGCGAATGGATAGAGAACAGTATTACAAAACGAAAAGTATAAATGTGAAAATTTCTTAAATCCAAAAATGGGGGGGCTATGAACAAAAGAAGTGCGGCGCTTTGGTACACGCAACGCAACTCGACGGACTCTAATATATTTTAAATTTATACTAATATTTAACTTTTTTCTATTTCAGGTGGAGCCAGGAGTGAACAAGAGAGAACCAGGAGAACAAATGACAACAATTGGAGCGAAAAGAAGCGAAAAAACCAACAAATAATTTGATAATTCTAACGAATGGTTAGGTTAGGTTAGGTTAGGTTAGGTTAGGTTAGGTTAGGTTAGGTTAGGTTAGGTTAGGTTAGGTTAGGTTAGGTTAGGTTTTTTTTTTTTTTTATTTACGTGTGTAACAAAATGCAGGTGCACACCCCGAAGCCATAAGGGCCGGCGACGGCGGTAGTGTCGGGCTCCAACCGACTAAAAATCTTCACACGGTATTCCCCCATACGACCATGTATGTGGGGGTCACGGGATAACATCCCACAGTTCTTCCGCAACCCCCGGCCGCGCCCGTACTACGGCCCTACCTAGGAGGGTGAGAAGCACCCCTTAGACAATTACTACACTGCGGCGCGTCGAATACAAACGCGCCGCCATCGTTCCTGTGGGAACCTCTCCGAGGGGGGCGCCGGGCCAACGGCCCATGTCGGTCGCGACGCCAGGTTCCCCGGCCTAAGGAGGCATTCGGCGGTCTTGTGCTCGGCCCCGCCTGTTGGCGATGGGCCTTCTATGCACTTCGACCGCGTCTTGCCTCCTAGGCACCCGCTCCCTTAGACGTTCGGTATCCCGTTTCTGCGACATAATAGAGTCGCAGAATCGGTCTACCGCATCCCATGACGCCTCGCTACCGACCATGGAACGAACCACAGCCGGCAGTGAGAGGTCACTCCCTATTGCCGCTACGAGCGCGGCCCTATCCTCCCCCCAGCGCGGGCAATCGGCCAAGGTGTGTGACGACGTGTCCACAGTGTGGCCACATTCGTCGCACGCCTCGTCCGTCCTACCGCTACTACTACGCAAGTACAGATAGCTCCCGAAGCAGCCGTGCCCCGTGAGTATCTGCACCAGGCGGAACTTGAGGACTCCGCAATCCCTTTTGAGCCAGTCCGCCAACACCGGTCGGACGGCTTCCACCGTTAGGCGACCATGCAACGGGTTTAGGAGCCGCTGCTCCCAGCGCCGAAGCACGTCACCTCGCGCCTCGCGGCGCCACCTCCTCTCGTCTTCTGGAGACGGATGCTCGCCCCGTTTAAGGACGCGCTTCCGCCGCCAGTAGACGCGCGCAAGCGACTCGGCCTCGAGTTCCCACGGCGGCGTCCCAGCTAGGACACACGCCGCCTCGAAGGAGACGGTGCGGTAACCGCGTATCACCCGTATGGCCATGACACGCTGCGGTGATCGCAGCAATGCCAGGCCACGGGCTGACAGGTCTGCAGCCCATATGGGTGCCCCGTACAACGCCATCGACCGCACCACCCCGGTGTACAGTCGCCGACATCGGACGCTAGGCCCTCCTAGGTTCGGAAGAAGTCGGCTCAAGGACCCGGCGGCTCGAATGAGCTTCGGGCCCAATTGCCGAAAGTGCTCGTCGAACTTCCATCTGCCGTCGAGGACGAGTCCCAAGTACTTCAGAGAAGTACCGACGGCGATGGAAGTCCCACCGACTATCAACTCCGCACCAGGCGGAGGGGCGTTCCGAGCGTCGTGGAAGCACAATGCCTCACACTTGCTCAGCGCCACCTCCAGTCCCAATCGCCTAATGCGTTCGACGACTTGGGCTACTCCCGCAGTCGCCAATACGCGCGCCTCCCTAAAGGTGCGTCCGCGAGCCGTCACCAGGGTGTCGTCGGCGTAACAAGTCACGTCGACTCCCCTGAGGTTGGCTCCGCGTAGCACCGAGTCGTAACCGATGTTCCACAGGAGCGGCCCAAGGACCGAACCCTGCGGAACGCCGCACGACACTCCGTGCCGACACCACTCGTCTCGCGTCGGGTACCTAACGAATCGGTCCGAGAGATACTCCCCGATCGTCCGTCTCAGGTACGTCGGTATCCCGAACTCGACCAGAGCCGCGGTGATGGTTCCCCACGGTAAGGTGTTGAACGCATTGGCGATGTCGAGAGACACCGCCAACACCACCTCACCGCGAGACACCGCGTCTTCCGCGAGGCACCTGACCCTTGCGATCGCATCTACGGTCGACTTGCCTCGGCGGAATCGAACTGATGGTCGCTCAGATCCGGTCCAGTCTCCTCCATGTGTCGAATGAGGCGAGCTGCAATAACGCGCTCGAAGAGCTTGCTCACCTCGTCCAACAGCACGACGGGCCGAAACGAAGACGGTGTATCGTCCGCTTTCCCACCCTTCTTTAGCAGCACCAGCTTCCCCGTCTTCCAAATACGTGGAAACCGGCCCGCTTCAGACACGCCGTGAACAGCGACCGTGTCCATGGCTCCAACGGACCCGAGCCTAAGGCCCAGGCGCGACCGGGTATACCGTCGGCCCAGGAGCGGTGTCTTTGACACGCATCCTTTTATGGCCGCTGACAGTTCCCCTTCGCTAACTTCCGGTGCGTCATCCGGTCGGGAGGATTCTACGGCCCCCACGGGACACATTCGCCACTGATGGAAATAGTGTGCGAATCGTCCGATCGAGAAGTTCCGGCGGCAGAGTGCGAGTCAGTGGAGGCCGCCAAGGGCGCAGCTTTGCCGCACCCTCTTGTACGGTTTCCCGTACGGGTCAGCCTCAGGACTCTAACATCTCTACCTCCGAAGCCTTCTTCGCTTCAGAGATCGCTTTCACCAATTCCATCACGTTGGCCCTATGTTCCGCATAGAGCCGCTCCTCCTCGGCCGGGTCGCGCCTTCGTCGGCGTCGACCTGCAATGAATACCCCTACATCAATGCGCAAGCGCTGCGAAGCCGTCCCAGATCCGCTGTCCACCAGTGCACAGCACGTCTCGGAGGAAGGGGCGCACCCGCGGCATGCTCACGTCACACACGTGCGACATGGCTTCCGCGAGTCTCTCCGCTTCCCCTTCGACGTCATCTGCTTCCCCTAACGAAGGGCCCGTTGCCCTTTCCTCCCCTTCGCGTACCCACGCCTCGATCAATGCCGCCTCCTCAAGGAGGTCACGATCCAGACGCTTCAACGCCCAACGAGGGCCGTCCCCGATCAAGGGTCGACTAGGATCGGTCGGCGTACCCGGGCCGCGGAGACACTGAATCGGATGTACAAATGATCCGACAGTGTCTCCACGCCCTCGAGCACCTCCCAATCCCGATACGGCGGGCCAGGGCGTCTCCCGCGAACGTTACGTCCACTATGGAACCGCCCTGTTTCCGCACGCACGTGTTCGTCGACCCCGATTGAGCACGACTAACCCGGCACCGATCGCAAACTCCTCGAGTGCGGCACCGCGCGCGCTCGTCACCGGGCACCCCACGCCTCAGACTTGGCATTGAGGTCCCCGGCGAAGAGAATACGTGCCGACCCGTTGCGACCAATGAGTGCACCTACTCTGTCGAGCAGCCGCTCGAATTCGGCTAAGCTGCGGTTCGGCGAGAAGTATGCTCCCACCACCAGCATATCCGCTACCCTCCCCTGCAACGTAACCCCGACCGCGTTCTACCAACTCTAAGTTGGGAGAGCCGTTCGAGGTCACAGTGCCTATGGCCACCGTCGCGTCTAGGTCCCCCGCCCAGTTATCCCAGGAGGGAACGTAGTACGGCTCGCTGACCACTACAACATTGATCGACCGCTCCGCCATGCTCTGGTACAGAAGGTCCTGAGCTCTGGCGCAGTGGTTGATGTTCACCTGGAGAAACTTGATGTCCATCGTTATTCGACGGACATTTTATTCTCCTCAGGCACTGAGCTTGCACTCGTGCCCGGCGCTTCCGCTTCGGAGGCTCTCGGGCCTTTCCCGTTGCGCTTACCGCCTACCTTCGCATTCTTGGTGGCCGTGCCGGAAGTGGACGGTGTCGCCTTGACGACTCGCCCCTTCCCGCACTTTACACCGCCACATCTATGATCGGCCGTTTTTCCGGCCGCACTGCAAGTGTTGCAGTGCGGCTTGGCGGTACAAGTGGCCGCCTTGTGGCCGATCATTCCGCAGCGGTAGCACTCACCACTGCGGTCCCTTCCGGACGTGCACTTTGCTACCACGTGCCCCTTCTCGTGGCACCGGAAACAAAGCTTCGGCTTCCTCTCTAAAAGTGTGACTTGAGCAGACACCCAGCCTACCAGGAGTCTGCCTCCGTTCACCACTTTCTTCGCAGCTTCTACGGGACAGTGCAGAAACACCATCCCGAGACCGGAGGCGGCGAGTTTGACGATGCTCGACCGAATCTGGTCGGCCGAACAACCCCCCACCCGCGCCACCGCTGCTACAACGTCTGCGCTCGTCACCGAGTCGTCGAGTCCTGAGACCCTCAACTCGACGCACCTGACCGGCCTGGCGATGCGCACGATCCCCTCGCCCAGAGACTCCCGGAGTCTCCTTGCGAGGTTATCGGCCCTCTCGCCGTTGTTGATGCCGGGCACCTCTAAGATGCGCGCACCAGTCGCCGCCGTCCTGAACCGAAGCCCGGCTATCCCGAGTTCGGCAAGGTTCACCCTCTCCTTCGCCTGGGCGATGACTTGGGCGTACGTGACGCCCTTCGTCGATGCCTCAGGCTCCAGAGTCACCACTACGGCCGCGGCCCGTGGGGCACGCGGCTTTTGCGGCTTCGGGCTCTTGCCTCCCCCGTTCTGCCGTTTCGGTATTTGCTGCTGCGGTTTAGGCAGCAGCTTCGTCGCCTTCTTTGGCTTTCTCGCCACTACGTTCCACGCCTCCCTCAGTGGAGGTGGCGCGGGCGCGGGCTTGAATGCCTTTTTCGGCGGAACTTCTTCCGCCGGCCTGCTCTTTTTGCCTTTCCCTTTCCCCTTACCCTTAGGGGGTTTGGGGGCAGGGTTGGCAACAACTACCTTGGCCGCTTTGGGCGCTGCGTTCTTGGCGGCTGGTGCCTCCAGACGCGCAGCTGCACCCAACGGCGGCCGTATCCTTTTTTCTCCGGTAGGAGGCGATCCTCCAGTGATGCCAAGCGGGCCGAGACCATGGTCCCCACCTGCAGCATCACTGTCCGGCATATCTCCTCGATCGGCACTGAGGCCGATTCGGGGCGAACGGTGCCGGTGGACCGCTTCCTCTTCGTCGAGCGAGTCGTCCCCTCTTCAGGGGATTCCTCTCCGACGTTCACGTGAGAGGGCGCGGGACGTTCCCGCCGCTCCCTCTCGTCGAATTGCGCCCTGAGGCTGGCCAATTCCTTACGGAAATCGGCCACCTCTGCGCGCAGACGGGCGTTCTCCGCTGCGAGAAGGCGCGTCTCGTCCGACTCAGTACGAGCCCCAATTGCCGCAACAGCCGCCTTTACGGAGGCTGCAGCCGCCTTCAGGTCCCGTGCCAGGTCAGACTTCAGGTTGTTAGACTTGTTGGCGATCACCGTGATCAGCGCAACGTCATCTACCACCTGATGTTGCAGCGTTGCAGCCGTCTCTGCGTCCGGAGCCCTACCTGGCTCCAGCGCCGGCAATTTGGAGAGTCTCCTCTCCCTCGCCCGACGGTACTTCGCTGCCAACGCAACCAACTCTTCTTCAGCGCGGAGTTTCCACTCCTTGCGCCTCTCGGCCTCCAACGCGGCTTTGGCTTTGCCGTAGCCCACGTATTGGCCAGTCGTAGGCGGGCGCCCACGACGTTTCCGCTTATCCTCGTCCTCCGAGGAAGCGGTCACTCCATCATCACTAAGGCGGCGCTTGCGGTCCTGCCAGAAGCGGGAGCCGCACGCCACCTCCTCAGTGATATCGAGGCTGCAGTCTGATGCAGCCTCTTTGTCACTATTTTGAGCGGGGGTCATGATGACATCGCCCCCGCTACTTCTTTGCTCGATGCTCAAGCGCTCCAGCACCACTCGCGCTTCTGGAAGCGCGGCTGGCGTGGGCGCGCGTGGCGCGAGCCTGTCCAATCCGTGTTTGCCTGCGCCCGTCTTGGGTCGCGGCTCTTCTGCAGCTACTTGAGCAGCGTCCATCTGGGGACGCTGCTTTACTACTCCTACGTCGCTCGCCGTCGTTGCACCGGTGTCAACTCCGATAACAGTTTTGCCCACCCCAGAGTACGGAGGGCAGACGGTGCTGGGCACCGTGTGGGATTCCCCAGCCATAAGGCTGGGACCCACCTGGGGACTTAAGTCTTTTGAACTGTTCATCATGGGTGCTTTAGTTTGCTGATCCACAGCTTTGGACGCTAATGACCAATCCCCTTGGCCATTCATCCCCTCGGCACGTCGTACCTTGGGATTGGGGTAATTTGAGAGGTTGTCTTCCTCTTGACTTCGGTCTCAGTGACCGAAGTCCCGCTCCGCTCGGGGAGTGCTATGAGCGGGCTACGGGTGCGCCGACGTGGCCTAAACCAACAGCCACCCTAGGGGCGGACTCGCCGCACGACTCGACTGATTGCACTGAAGAGAAGACTATACAGTCTCCTACTCCAACGGGCGATGAGGTCGTCACTTCCCGACGCCGTTGACTGATTGCACTGAAGCCAAGACTCCTCCTCAGGGAGAAAGAGTCTTCGCTCCTGCGGGCGGTGGGGTCGTCACATCCCTACGCCGAGGTTAGGTTAGGTTAGGTTTTTTTTTATTTACGTGTGTAACAAAATGCAGGTGCACACCCCGAAGCCATAAGGGCCGGCGACGGCGGTAGTGTCGGGCTCCAACCGACTAAAAATCTTCACACGGTATTCCCCCATACGACCATGTATGTGGGGGTCACGGGATAACATCCCACAGTTCTTCCGCAACCCCCGGCCGCGCCCGTACTCCGGGCCCTACCTAGGAGGGTGAGAAGCACCCCCTCAGACAATTACTACACTGCGGCGCGTCGAATACAAACGCGCCGCCATCGTTCCCTGTGGGAACCCTCTCCGAGGGGGGCGCCGGACCAACGGCCCATGTCGGTCGCGACGCCAGGTTCCCCGGCCTAAGGAGGCATTCGGCGGTCTTGTGCTCGGCCCCGCCTGTTGGCGATGGGCCTTCTATGCACTTCGACCGCGTCTTGCCTCTAGGCTTGCTCCTTAGACGTTCGGTATCCCGTTTCTGCGACATAATAGAGTCGCAGAATCGGTCTACCGCATCCCATGACGCCTCGCTACCGACCATGGAACGAACCACAGCCGGCAGTGAGAGGTCACTCCCTATTGCCGCTACGAGCGCGGCCCTATCCTCCCCCCAGCGCGGGCAATCGGCCAAGGTGTGCGACGACGTGTCCACAGTGTGGCCACATTCATCGCACGCCTCGTCCGTCCTACCGCTACTACTACGCAAGTACAGATAGCTCCCGAAGCAGCCGTGCCCCGTGAGTATCTGCACCAGGCGGAACTTGAGGACTCCGCAATCCCTGTTGAGCCAGTCCGCCAACACCGGTCGGACGGCTTCCACCGTGAGACGACCGTGCAACGGGTTTAGGAGCCGTTGCTCCCAGCGCCGAAGCACGTCACCTCGCGCCTCGCGGCGCCACCTCCTCTCGTCTTCTGGAGACGGATGCTCGCCCCGTTTAAGGACGCGCTTCCGCCGCCAGTAGACGCGCGCAAGCGACTCGGCCTCGAGTTCCCACGGCGGCGTCCCGGCTAGGACGCACGCCGCCTCGAAGGAGACGGTGCGGTAACCGCGTATCACCCGTATGGCCATGACACGCTGCGGTGATCGCAGCAATGTCAGGCCACGGGCTGACAGGTCTGCAGCCCATATGGGTGCCCCGTACAACGCCATCGACCGCACCACCCCGGTGTACAGTCGCCGACATCGGACGCTAGGCCCTAGGTTCGGAAGAAGTCGGCTCAAGGACCCGGCGGCTCGAATGAGCTTCGGGCCCAATTGCCGAAAGTGCTCGTCGAACTTCCATCTGCCGTCGAGGACGAGTCCCAAGTACTTCAGAGAAGTACCGACGGCGATGGAAGTCCCACCGACTATCAACTCCGCACCAGGCGGAGGGGCGTTCCGAGCGTCGTGGAAGCACAATGCCTCACACTTGCTCAGCGCCACCTCCAGTCCCAATCGCCTAATGCGTTCGACGACTTGGGCTACTCCCGCAGTCGCCAATACGCGCGCCTCCTAAAGGTGCGTCCGCGAGCCGTCACCAGGGTGTCGTCGGCGTAACAAGTCACGTCGACTCCCCTGAGGTTGGCTCCGCGTAGCACCGAGTCGTAACCGATGTTCCACAGGAGCGGCCCAAGGACCGAACCCTGCGGAACGCCGCACGACACTCCGTGCCGACACCACTCGTCTCGCGTCGGGTACCTAACGAATCGGTCCGAGAGATACTCCCCGATCGTCCGTCTCAGGTACGTCGGTATCCCGAACTCGACCAGAGCCGCGGTGATGGTTCCCCACGGTAAGGTGTTGAACGCATTGGCGATGCCGAGAGACACCGCCAACACCACCTCACCGCGAGACACCGCGTCTTCCGCGAGGCACCTGACCCTTGCGATCGCATCTACGGTCGACTTGCCTCGGCGGAATCCGAACTGATGGTCGCTCAGATCCGGTCCAGTCTCCTCCATGTGTCGAATGAGGCGAGCTGCAATAACGCGCTCGAAGAGCTTGCTCACCTCGTCCAACAGCACGACGGGCCGATACGAAGACGGTGTATCGTCCGCTTTCCCACCCTTCTTTAGCAGCACCAGCTTCCCCGTCTTCCAAATACGTGGAAACCGGCCCCGCTTCAGACACGCCGTGAACAGCGACCGTGTCCATGGCTCCAACGGACCCGAGCCTAAGGCCCAGGCGCGACCGGGTATACCGTCGGGCCCAGGAGCGGTGTCTTTGACACGCATCCTTTTTATGGCCGCTGACAGTTCCCCTTCGCTAACTTCCGGTGCGTCATCCGGTCGGGAGGATTCTACGGCCCCCCCACGGGACACATTCGCCACTGATGGAAATAGTGTGCGAATCGTCCGATCGAGAAGTTCCGGCGGCAGAGTGCGAGTCAGTGGAGGCCGCCAAGGGCGCAGCTTTTGCCGCACCCTCTTGTACGGTTTCCCGTACGGGTCAGCCTCCAAGGACTCTAACATCTCTACCTCCGAAGCCTTCTTCGCTTCAGAGATCGCTTTCACCAATTCCATCACGTTGGCCCTATGTTCCGCATAGAGCCGCTCCTCCTCGGCCGGGTCGCGCCTTCGTCGGCGTCGACACCTGTGGTACCTACGTCGGCTCGCCACGCAAGCGCTGCGAAGCCGTCCCAGATCCGCTGTCCACCAGTGCACAGCACGTCTCGGAGGAAGGGGCGCACCCGCGGCATGCTCACGTCACACACGTGCGACATGGCTTCCGCGAGTCTCTCCGCTTCCCTTCGACGTCATCTGCTTCCCCTAACGAAGGGCCCTGTTGCCCTTTCCTCCCTTCGCGTACCCACGCCTCGATCAATGCCGCCTCCTCAAGGAGGTCACGATCCAGACGCTTCAACGCCCAACGAGGGCTGTCCCCGACGATCATGTCGATTCACTGAGCCGAGGAGCCCGAGGCCGCGGAGACACTGAATCGGATGTACAAATGATCCGACAGTGTCTCCACGCCCTCGAGCACCTCCCAATCCCCGATACGGCGGGCCAGGGCGTCTCCCGCGAACGTTACGTCCACTATGGAACCGCCCTGTTTCCGCACGCACGTGTTCGTCGACCCCGATTGAGCACGACTAACCCGGCACCGATCGCAAACTCCTCGAGTGCGGCACCGCGCGCGCTCGTCCCCGGGCACCCCCACGCCTCAGACTTGGCATTGAGGTCCCCGGCGAAGAGAATACGTGCCGACCCGTTGCGACCAATGGAGTGCACCTACTCTGTCGAGCAGCCGCTCGAATTCGGCTAAGCTGCGGTTCGGCGAGAAGTATGCTCCCACCACCAGCATATCCGCTACCCTCCCTGCAACGTAACCCCGACCGCGTTCTACCAACTCTAAGTTGGGAGAGCCGTTCGAGGTCACAGTGCCTATGGCCACCGTCGCGTCTAGGTCCCCCGCCCAGTTATCCCAGGAGGGAACGTAGTACGGCTCGCTGACCACTACAACGTTGATCAACCGCTCCGCCATGCTCTGGTACAGAAGGTCCTGAGCTCTGGCGCAGTGGTTGATGTTCGCCTGGAGAAACTTGATGTCCATCGTTATTCGACGGACATTTTATTCTCCTCAGGCACTGAGCTTGCACTCGTGCCCGGCGCTTCCGCTTCGGAGGCTCTCGGGCCTTTCCCGTTGCGCTTGCCGCCTACCTTCGCATTCTTGGTGGCCGTGCCGGAAGTGGACGGTGTCGCCTTGACGACTCGCCCCTTCCCGCACTTTACACCGCCACATCTATGATCGGCCGTTTTTCCGACCGCACTGCAAGTGTTGCAGTGCGGCTTGGCGGTACAAGTGGCCGCCTTGTGGCCGATCATTCCGCAGCGGTAGCACTCACCACTGCGGTCCCTTCCGGACGTGCACTTTGCCACCACGTGCCCCTTCTCGTGGCACCGGAAACAAAGCTTCGGCTTCCTCTCTAAAAGTGTGACTTGAGCAGACACCCAGCCTACCAGGAGTCTGCCTCCGTTCACCACTTCGCAGCTTCTACGGACAGTGCAGAAACACCATCCCGAGACCGGAGGCGGCGAGTTTGACGACGCTCGACCGAATCTGATCGGCCGAACAACCCCCCACCCGCGCCACCGCTGCTACAACGTCTGCGCTCGTCACCGAGTCGTCGAGTCCTGAGACCCTCAACTCGACGCACCTGACCGGCCTGGCGATGCGCACGATCCTCGCCCAGAGACTCCCGGAGTCTCCTTTGCGAGGTTATCGGCCCTCTCGCCGTTGTTGATGCCGGGCACCTCTAAGATGCGCGCACCAGTCGCCGCCGTCCTGAACCGAAGCCCGGCTATCCCGAGTTCGGCAAGGTTCACCCTCTCCTTCGCCTGGGCGATGACTTGGGCGTACGTGACGCCCTTCGTCGATGCCTCAGGCTCCAGAGTCACCACTACGGCCGCGGCCCGTGGGGCACGCGGCTTTTGCGGCTTCTGGCTCTTGCCTCCCCCGTTCTGCCGTCTCGGCGCTTGCTGCTGCGGTTTAGGCAGCAGCTTGTCGTTCTTTTGGCTTTCTCGCCACTACGTTCCACGCCTCCTCCAGTGGAGGTGGCGCGGGCGCGGAAGCGAAAGCCTTCTTCGGCGGAACTTCTTCCGCCGGCCTGCTCTTTTTGCCTTTCCCCTTACCCTTAGGGGTTGGGGGCGGTTGGCAACTACCTTAAACCCGCTTTGGGCGCTGCGTTCTTGGCGGCTGGAGCCTCCAGTCGCGCAGCTGCACCCAACGGCGGCCGTATTCTTTTTTCCGGTAGGAGGCGATCCTCCAGCGATGCCAAGCGGGCCGAGACCATGGTCCCCACCTGCAGCATCACTGTCCGGCATATCTCCTCGATCGGCACTGAGGCCGATTCGGGGCGAACGGTGCCGGTGGACCGCTTCCTCTTCGCCGAGCGAGTCATCCCCTCTTCAGGGGATTTCTCTCCGACGTCCACGTGAGAGGGCGCGGGACGTTCCCGCCGCTCCCTCTCGTCGAATTGCGCCCTGAGGCTGGCCAATTCCTTACGGAAATCAGCCACCTCTGCGCGCAGACGGGCGTTCTCTGCTGCGAGTAGGCGCGTTTCGTCCGACTCGGTACGAGCCCCGATTGCCGCAACAGCCGCCTTTACGGAGGCTGCAGCCGCCTTCAAGTCCCGTGCCAGGTCAGACTTCAGGTTATTAGATTTGTTGGCGATCACCGTGATCAGCGCAACGTCATCTACCACCTGATGTTGCAGCGTTGCAGCCGTCTCTGCGTCCGGAGCCCTACCTGGCTCCAGCGCCGGCAATTTGGAGAGTCTCCTCTCCTCGCCCGACGGTACTTCGCTGCCAACGCAACCAACTCTTCTTCAGCGCGGAGTTTCCACTCCTTGCGCCTCTCGGCCTCCAACGCGGCTTTGGCTTTGCCGTAGCCCACGTATTGGCCAGTCGTAGGCGGGCGCCCACGACGTTTCCGCTTATCCTCGTCCTCCGAGGAAGCGGTCACTCCATCATCACTGAGGCGGCGCTTGCGGTCCTGCCAGAAGCGGGAGCCGCACGCCACCTCCTCAGTGATATCGAGGCTGCAGTCTGATGCAGCCTCTCTGTCACTGTTTGAAGCAGCGGGGGTCATGGTGACATCGCCCCCGCTTCTTTTCTCGACGCTCAGGCGCTCCAGCACCACTCGCGCTTCTGGAAGCGCGGCTGGCGTGGGCGCGCGTGGCGCGAGCCTGTCCAATCCGGTATGGGTCGTCGTCGACCCTTTGCCTGCGCCCGTCTTGGGTCGCGGCTCTTCTGCTGCTACTTTAGCAGCGTCCATCTGGGGACGCTGCTTTACTTCTATCACGTCGCTCGCCGTCGATGCACCGGTCTTAACTCCTACAACAGTTTTGCCCACCCCAGAGTACGGAGGGCAGACGGTGCTGGGCACCGTGTGGGATTCCCCAGCCATATGGCTGGGACCCACCTGGGGACATATGTCTTTAAAACTGTTCATCATGGTGCTTATAGATTGCTGATCCACAGCTTTGGACGCTAATGACCAATCCCCTTGGCCATTCATCCCCTCGGCACGTCGTACCTTGGGATTGGGGTAATTTGAGAGGTTGTCTTCCTCTTGACTTCGGTCTCAGTGACCGAAGTCCCGCTCCCGCTCGGGGAGTGCTATGAGCGGGCTACGGGTGCGCCGACGTGGCTAAGCCAACAGCCACCCTAGGGCGGACTCGCCGCACGACTCGACTGATTGCACTGAAGAGAAGACTATACAGTCTCCTACTCCAACGGGCGATGAGGTCGTCACTTCCCGACGCCGTTGACTGATTGCACTGAAGCCAAGACTCCTCCTCATAGAGAAAGAGTCTTCGCTCCTGCGGGCGGTGGGGTCGTCACATCCCTACGCCGAGGTTAGGTTAGGCTAGGTTAGGCTAGGTTAGGCTAGGCTAGGTTAGGTTAGGCTAGGTTAGGCTAGGTTAGGTTAGGTTAGGTTAGGTTAGGTTAGGTTTTTTTTTTTTCTATATTAGTTGTTTTGGTCAAAGTTTAAGTTTTCGCCTTGGGTTTTGCAGGGGGGTCATCGAGCTTATGCTATTGGATACAATGCTCGGTGACCCCCCAATTGCTTATGCACTAAGTATTATGATTCGCCGTAAGTGAATACAATATATATAAGTAAATGATATATAGTACATAAATAAATATATAACATATGTTACATATAAACAAACATAATCCTAAATACAATTGTTATGAAGACGACAAATAATAAGACAATATGAGAAAGATGTAAATTGGTAGAGTCTAAAATCAGCTTGTGTTATTTATTTATATATATATATATATATTTCACAATATCTTTTTGACTTACATCGTTTTTTGCTTTCAGTAATACAATTTATACATTTAATACACAAGGGTGAAACAGAGTAAAACAAAATATATTAAAATAAGAAATATTAAAAGTACGAACAGTATACTAATTAGACAAATAGAAATATAACATACTTCGATAATCACAATATGTACAATAACAATAATAATATGATAATATGATGATAATTTGTAACAATGATAATATGTAAAATCACAATATGTGAAATATAAAAAAAAAAAAAAAAAAAAAAAATGACATGGAGTAAAGCTCAAATAATATAATAATTTTAGATTTAAGACTAACGGAGGTTTAAACTAGTTAACATTACAGTATACATGATTACGTAACAATAATAAAATGATTATTTCAATTATATCGTATATATCCTAATTATGAGATATATGATACAATTAAAATCATAATATGTGTAGCAAAATAATTTCTTGATAATTCAACGTTAAATAATCAATACATACGCATGTGTTTAATTAAATCATTGATTAAATTCTAAAGTCAGGTCATACATATCAAACTTTGATTATGCTCATAGATGGCTCTGAATAATTCATAGGCCTTTCAACAAAATATTTGTTGAAAGAAATATGAAATATGTAATGCACCATAGATGGCGGTGTTATTTTAATAATTTTATTATTTTATGTAGGAGAGAGACCATGGTGTGTTTCTCTAGTCGTAAGAGGGCGTGTGAAAATTGGTGAAGGGAAGGTGTTGTACGCGATAGGTGGCGGTAATAATTTTTTGGTGTTAGCATAATTTAATATGAACTCTGCTTGTGACAGTAGAGGGCGGTATTTAATATGGTGTAAGTGTATGAATGTGGTTGTCGTAATAGTGTCAAGAAATTGTGTATCTGGGGGTGGCGCTGTTGGATTTTAGTGTGGGAGATTGGAATATAGGGGGCGGGTTGGCCCACAGAAAGTTGAAAGATGCAGGTTAGTTTGTATATACGCGTGGTACCTCTTTTTATTCGTTGCATTTTTTGAGTGATCGGTTAAGGATTTATAATTTTGTGAAATAAGTGTGCAGGGTGACCGTTGGAATGTGGCGTGAGGCCGCAGATGGGTGGATGGGGCGGGGCCCGTTTTTTGTAGAATAGGCAACGGTTAGGAGTATGTACGCGTTAAAATGATATTTATAGAATTGTGATGTAATATGTTTTCGTTGTGTGAATTAGATTATTGATTGCGATTACTATCTGTAGTAGTTTTGTAGATGGTATTATTTATGTTTTCCGTGTGTTATTATGTATTTGTGTATGTATTATTTAATATTAAATGTATGTATATAATGTATTTAATTATCATGTATATAAATTTTTTAATGAGATATAATAAATGTGAATAAATGAAAGGGAGATTGATGTAGGGAAATGAATTAGAATGTAAATATTTGTAAATGTAATTGTATAATGCAAATATTAATGTTTAATAAAAGTATAAAATATAAAAATGTTATTAAATGTGTGTATTTAATTGTATAGTGAAAGAATAAATGAGATTTTATATTAGTGTGTAGTATATGGGCGATATTTACTGCGCCATAAGGGTCGCTCGGACCGCAAAGTTACGCGTACGAGCAAATTAGCAAATGAAGCGCTCGAGCGCTGGTGAGCGCTAGAGCGCTGTGAGTTCGGCTGTTTGCCGATTGATGTTCGCTGCGTGGCGCCCGGCGCCCACGTGCCACGTGGGCGGGAGCGGGTAAGGCGGGAGCGCCATAAAGTCAGTGGTTGGCGCTGGAGTGGGTATAATTACGTAATATAATAAAATGAGGGTGTGCGTCTAGGTCTATAAAATAGAGTAGAATAAGGTAATTATATAAAATAATAATGGTTAGGTTAGGTTAGGTTAGGTTAGGTTAGGTTAGGTTAGGTTAGGTTAGGTTAGGTTGTACTTGCTTCGGCAGTACATAAACTAAAATTGGAACGATACAGAGAAGATTAGCATGGCCCCTGCGCAAGGATGACACGCAAAATCGTGAAGCGTTCCACATTTTGATGGCGTTACAAAGTTAGTTCTGCGTTTTCGAGAGTGTTTGAGGCGTTGAACTCTTTTGTATGGTGGTGGATTTTGTTAAGTTTTTGGTTGTTATTGTTGTTATTTGTTGTTATTTCTTGTTATTTGTTATTTGTTATCGTTGTAGTCGGAGTGTTAAAGCTTGGGGATGAGTAGGAAGTCAGGAAAGGGCGGGGGGGATCCGGGAGGGGGGAAAAAGGTTAGCAAATTTGACAGGGGTAGGGAAATTTCTGGGGAATTAACGGATTCGGAGGATGAAATGATCGTTGGGGGGCGTATGGTGAGCGTAGGAAGTGGGGGCGTTAGGAGGCTGAGGCCTCTAGACAGTGTGTCCGTGACGTCGCTCTCGGAGACGGAGCTGGGATTCGGGAAAAGGCTGTTTTCGGAAGTGACGGCTGGCTCGGGTTCCGACTCCGAAACTGGGGCCGATAACGGAAAGAGGAAGGGCAAAGGGAAGGTGTCTTCCCGCCGGGAGACGAGGGTATAGACTCCCTTGGTTAAGGCAAGGGCGGCTCTGCGCGAGAAGAAAGTAGAGGAATGATGCCTTTGCGGCCGGTCTGGAGCAACAGGCTCAGGAAGGAAGAGAGCAGAAAGGAGAAGGAAGTCCCCTTGATCGAGACCATGGGCCTGATCAATACGCCGGTAGGATCAAAACGATCCTCATTGACCACCGGCAAGAGTACCAACCTGAAAGGGGGGTACTCTAACCAGATCAAGAGGGCGTCCTCCTTCATTAAGGAGGTGATCGAATCCCTCGTGGTACGCACGGAGGCGGAGGAGACCCGCCGTCTCAAGGCGGACAACGGTAGGCTACAACGCGAAGTAGCCAACCTCCGGGAGGAGATCCGTGCGTACCGGAGGGAATTTGAGGAAAGCCGCAAGGAGGCCAAGAAGGATAGTCCCATGAGCCGGGACCAAATCCAGGACCTCGAGGGGAACGACCGCTGAAGAACCATTGATATCCGCCCATGACCGGCTCCCACAGAGGGTCTGCCGCCCACCACTGGCGGGCGACGAGAGGCCGCTGGCAAGGGCGACAAAGGCCGCCATCGAGGAGTTTCGTGCAGCAGAGAAGTCTGCTGCACACCCTGGTGGAGAGGAGGCAGCCAGGCAGCCTCATAGTCAGGGGTCGGTCCAGCCATCGGGAGAGGCCATGATGGAGGACTTTCCCGCCCTTCCCCCTCCCAAGTCCAAGGGAAAAGGGAAGGGAAAGGGAAAGAGTGGTGAGAAGCCGGGGGTCGAATGGACCCCGTTCGGCCCCTCCACCAGCAAAGCGACGGGGGTAGTCTCGGGCACGGGCCCGTCCGCTCCGTCGGGGAGTAACCCGTCGGAGTGGACGGAGGTGGTCCGCCGCAGGGCAGCGGCGAAAAAGTCGGCAACGGACGGGGGTGCGAAAGCACCCCCGGCAAAGAAAGAGGAGGGCCAGAAGAGGCAACAGATTGTCCTCCCTCGCTCTCAGGCCGTAGTGATTAAACTACGGCCGGAAGCAGCGTCACGGGGAGTGACATATGCCTCGGCCCTCCTGAAGGCCGAACAGGGCGTGAACTTGGCCGAGCTGGGGCATCGGAGCGCTCCGGATACGCCAATCGGCGACCGGAGCGCGCCTCTTAGAGGTTCCCGGTGCTACCAGCTCGGACAAGGCCGATGCCCTGGCGGACCGCCTGAGGGCGGTCCTCACCGATGAAGTGGAGGTCGTCAGGCCCGTGAAAAACGCAGATCTGCGTGTCACGGGGTCTGAACGACGCCACAACGGTGGACCGCCTCACAGCAGTGCTGGCGCAAGAGGGGGGGTGCACGGCCGCGCAGGTCATCGTTCGGAGCATGCGCAACGGCTTTGGCCCGCGCGGTATGGGCTCCGCCCTCGTCGAGTGCCCGGCTGTGGCAGCGAAGAAGCTGTTACAGCTGGGTAGTGTGACGGTGGGGTGGAGCCAGGTGCACCTCCACTACTTGGAGCCAAGACCCAAGCACTGCTTTAGATGCTTGGGTCTGGGGCACGTGGCAGGCACGTGCCCCCATCAGGTCGACCGCAGCGATCTTTGCTATCGCTGCGGTCAAAAGGGCCACAAGGCCGCCGGATGCTCAGCAGCACCGCACTGCGCGGTTTGTGCCGACGCGGGCAAACCTGCCAGCCACGTGATGGGGGGCATGTCGTGCCGCCCCCCATCCACCCGTGGAAAGCTCCCCGCCCAACCCCAACGGGCCGGAGCTCGAGGGACGCTGGAGATGTCTGTTGATGGCTGACATCTCAACCTACTCCAGGCGAACGCCAACCACCTGCTGCGGCGCAGGATCTCTTCCTGCAGTCCATGGCGGAGTGGGGCGTCGATCTCGCGGTGGTGGCGGAGCCGTACTTTGTCCCTCCCTACCACATTGGGTGGGGATCTGGACGGCTCAGTTGCCATCACTGTGAGGCCTGAGCAGGCCCGCCCTCGTCCCCAAAGCGAGGGGCCACGGGTACGTGGCGGCAAGTTCGGGGAGGTGGCTCTAGTCGGAGTCTACTTCTCCCCGAACCAGACTCCGCCGGCCCTGAGCGGTGGTTTCACGCCTGCAATGGTGGTAGGGCAGTTAGCACCTCTCCAGGTGTTCGTGCTGGGGACCTCAATGCCAAGTCCACGGCTTGGGGAAACCCCCGCACGAACCCTAAAGGAGGGAGGTGGAGGAGTGGGCGTTAGCTGCCGGGCTGTCCCTTCTCAATGTTGGGACAGCCTGATACGCGTGCGGCGGTCGGGAGGTTCAGTGGTGGACTTGTCGTTCGCCACCTGGCCGTCGCACGGCAAGTGGAGAGATGGAGAGTTGAGTCGAGGTGTTACACTCTCGGACCATGTAAGTACATAAGGTTCGAGGTGTCTCCAACCTCCGGACGTCCGGCGTCGAAACTTGGGACCCGAAGCCGGTTCCCGTGCTGGGGCACTCACAGCTCAACCGGGAACTGGCGATAGAGGCGGCCATTGTCGGCCGCTGGGGCCTCCTGCCGACCGAAGATGGGGTGGACGATGCGGCTGGCCGCTTCTGCGACGCTGTTCACAACGTCTGCAGAGCGGCCATGCCTCGTGTAGTACGTCCCCCTAGGCGGGCGGTCTTCTGGTGGTCGACACAGATTGTGCCCGCGTCGCCTGCAACGGGGCCCGAAGGGCATACACCCGGAAGCAGGCGGCGCCGACCCCAGGATGTGGAGAGAGATGGCCGGCTGTACAGGGTCTATGTGGAGAAGAAAAGATCCTGCAGCTGGCCATCTGCCGAGCCAAAGAGAAGGCCTGGCTGATATGGTGGAGTGGTCTCGAAAGAGACCCTGGGGCCGACCGCCAAAAGGGAAACCGCACCCAGTCGGCCCTCACCAAAGTGATCCAGCCAGGGCTCCTGGGGAGGATAGTCGGGGAACTTTCCCCGACGCCCCTGCGGGCTTCAATCCCCAGGATGGCTCGGCGGACGCCGGACGTCGAAGACGTCCCGCCACCACCTGTCACGGAGGCCGAAATGGAGGCAGTTCTGACCTGCTCCGGAGGTAGGCGGAGGGCACTGGGTTCGACGGGGTGCACGGAAAGGTTCTGGCCCTTTCCCCTCGTGCACCGGTCAGGCCCTTAGGAGCTGTCTGGATCGCTGTCTGCGGTCGGGGCAGTTCCCGAGGGCCTGGAAGGAGGGTCGGCTGTGCCTTCTCCCGAAGGACAGTCGCCCCCGACCCGGCTTCGGCGGTTCGACCGGTCGTGTTGCTGGACGAGGCTGGCAAGGCCCCGGAGAGGGTCGTGGCCTGCCGCCCTCGTCCGGCATGGAGGAAGGTCCGGGCCCGAAACTCTATGAGTATCAATTCGGGTTCCGGGCCCGCCGGTCGACCGTCGATGCCCTCCGACGCCTGCGGGCGGTGACGGAAGAGTGGACGTGTCAGGGAGGTAGTGCTGGCGGTGTCACTGACATCGCTATCGCTCTTCAACAGTCTCCCTCATGGAGTGATACAGGGGCACTCGAATATTTCGAAGTGCCCCTGTATTTGAGGAGACTGTTGGGCGCCTACTCTCCCAGAGGAGGGTGGCATACGAGGACCGGAGGGTCTTGGAAGTGGAGACAAGCCGACAGCGGTGTCCCACAAGGATCGGTGTTGGGGCCGATCCTGTGGGACATCGGCTACGACTGGGTCCTGTGGAGTTGCCCTCTGATGGCCTGGCGTGGATGACACCTCGTGCATTCCCGGGAAATGAGCAGGAGGCGGTGCGGCTGGCCGAGGTCGGAGTAGCCCCGGTCAGCCGCATAGAGAGGTTAGGCTTCGCAAACTGGAGAAGACCGAAGCCCTCCTCCTTCCTGCAGGGCCGGGCGGCGACCCTCCGGGTGCCACCTCCTCATTGGAGGAGAGAGTGAGGGTGAGCCCCCGTGATGAAATATCTGGGACTCCACCCTCGATGTGGAGGATGGACCTTCGGACCCCACTTGCACAAGGCGTTGGGGCCGAAGGTCCTGAGGACGGCAGCCGCGCTGAAGACTCCTCCCGAACCTCGGAGGACCCAGCGCGGCGTGCAGGCGGCTATACCCGGGTCTGTCGGAGATGGCCACGTACGGTGCCCCATCTGGGCGGGTGACCCATTCGCGGCAATCAAGCCGCAGCTGCGCAAGGCGCAGCGATTGTCGCGATAAGGGTCATCCGGGGTACCGTACGGTCTCAGGCGGCAGCCACTTCGCTTGCCGGCGATCCGCCGTGGGAGCTCGTGGCGGGGGTTCTAGCCGAGGTGTCCGAATATGTCTCGGATAGGAGGGCCTCGGAGAGAACCCTCTGCTGGGTGAAGAGGTCCGGCGGATCCGTCGGTTGGGTGAAGTGGCACTTTGCCGGAGGGGAGGCGTGGGACCCGCAACACCCGTACGGTAAACGTACAACGGGTGCTCTGCGCCCGGTCCTGGAGGTGGATGCGCAGGAGGCGCAAAGCTCACCTTCCGTCTGACGCAGGTGTTCACGGGGCATGGCTGCTTCGGGGACTACCTGTGTCGGACGGCCCGTCGGGAGGCTGATGAGCGGTGCCACGATTGTGGCGCTGTGGCGGACTCTGCCCAGCACACCCTGGAGGTGTGCCCGAGATGGGCAGCACAGCGTCACGACCTGGCATCCGGCCATCGGTGGAGGGTGACCCGTCACTTCCGAGCCTCGCACTTGCGATGGTGCGGGAGGACAGGTCTTGTTATGGTCGCCTCCTCTGCGAGACAGCTATGTCTCGGTGAAGGAGCTGACGAGCGGGTCAGGAGGGGAGCCGGGCCTCCCTCCCCTCCGCAGGCGACGAATCGGGGTGCGCAGGGGACGTTTCAAACGTCTCCTCCGCTGCCCTGCATCCCGAAGCGGGGCCAGGATGGGAACCTGGCCCCAGCATGCTCGGCGTCGTCGGGACTTCTCTGAGTGCCGGAGGAGTCCCCGAGTTGCGAAGTCCGGTCTTGCCGAGACCGGCCGGTCGTTGGGGGCGTCCTGTCGCCACGCAGAACTGGGACACCCCGCTCATAACGGCTGATGGCATCTGCGGTAGTGGGTATGGCTTGCGTCGAGTCCCACACATCCCTCCGGGCCCACCCAGGGTACCGGAGGATGGTTAACAACTCGATTCCCCGCGTTAACAAAAAAAAAAAAAAGGTTAGGTTAGGCTAGGTTAGGTTAGGTTAGGTTAGGTTAGGTTAGGTTAGGTTAGGTTAGGTTAGGTTAAGTTAGGTTAGGTTAGGCTTTTATATATGATGATTTAATTACTAATATTTGTTCCCGTTACGTTTGGTCAGGGTTTTTTATCTTAACATTAATCCAATACTAACTTTACTTATTTCTATTATACAATATTATTTCTAAATTTCTATCTCATTTTCATAAACATTTAAACTTTATTTCAAACCCTGGAGCTTTTATTACAATTTTGCTTATTATCTAATCTTATATCTATTACATTATGTTTTATTCCTATCGATAACTTTTTAACTACGTATTGCCAAAATCTTAAAATATATCTATCCTATTCTTATCGCTAATTAAATTTCTAATATTTCTACAGTTATCCTTTCATTCATCTCGCTTTCACACTCGAATCTTCTTACATTAAATTCCGGGCATTCTGTCAAGACATGTAGCACCGACTCTTGTACATCCGATCGCAGTAATGAAGCGGTTTCCTTACACCGAAACTTATTCAAATACTCGGAGAACCCTCCGTGCCCCGTCAGAATTTGTACAAGAGTCGGGTCTAGGTCCATCTTCCTGATGATGGGGTATGCGGACACAACGTCGGGGAAAAACACCTTCGTTGTGCCCGCAGTGCCCCCTCTGTTCTTAGCGTTTCAGTTCCATATGTCAAGCGAGTCCAATCGGATTTGTCGCTTCGGACATAGCGAAACAGGACACTCTTCATAATTGGGTTTGGTCTTCATTCCGATTGCAGCTTGTTTTGCAAGATCGTCCGCCCTCTCGTTCCTCTTCCATCCCTTCGCGTGAGCTCTTTATCCAATAAAGTTGATTTGCCTCTTCTTTTTCCTTCTTGAGGTTTTCTAATTTTCATCGCGAGGGGATGGAGGGAGTCAGATGTTGATGATCATTTCGAGGGCGGACCTGGAATCGGAATGAATCCCAAACCGCTGAGTTGGGTTTTTCAAGGGAACTTTAGCCTCATATGCATACAGTTCGCCTGGCGGTGCAGAAGTGACCCAGTTTTCACTTCTCCGGCAGCGTTTCCGCAGCGCCATGCCATATGGATAGCGCCGCGCCAACCTTGCCGTCAATTTTGGTTACCGTCCGTGTAAATATTTACATCGGCGGCAGCTCGCCGAGTCATTTCGTCACCGTCCGCCAGACGGTCGAACTGCAGCTCTTCCTGGTGAGCGTGTATCGTTCAGTGTACAGGACCGGCCCTAATTCAAGATCTCCCAGTACTCGCTGGGAGTGGCCTTTTAATTTCAGGTAGGGCTGCTTCGACCCTGAGGTCCAGAGGAAGCAGCCCCGCGAGTATTAATGCCGAATTTAGAGACACAGTCCTGTACGATCTGACGATCTTCTGAGCGAAACCCCGCTGCACCC
>JAGSMX010000030.1:14077500-14081359 GCA_029286785.1 Meandrusa payeni | reverse complement strand
CCCAATCCCAATCCCAATCCCAACCTAACTCTAACCTAACCTAACCTAACTTAACTCTAAATCCTAACTCTAACCTAACCTAACCTTAACCTAACCTAACTTAAATCCCAACTCTAACTCTAACTCTAAATCCTAACTTAACCTAACCTAACCTAACCTAATCCCAACTCTAACCTAACTTAAATCCTAACTCTAACCTTAACCTAACCTAATCCCAATCCCAATCCCAACCTAACTCTAACTTAACTTAACCTAACTTAAATCCCAACTCTAACTCTAACTCTAATCCTAACTCTAACTTAACTCTAACTCTAACTTAACCTAACCTAACTTAACTCTTAACTCTAACTTAAATTTAACTCTAACTCTAAATCCTAACTTAACTCTTAACTCTAACTCTAAATCCTAACTCTAACCTAACTCTAACTTAAATCCTAACTTAAATCCTAACTTAACTCTTAACTCTAACTTAACTCTAACTTAAATTTAACTTAACTCTAACTCTTAACTCTAACTTAAATCCTAACTTAACTTAAATTTAACTCTAACTTAAATCCCAACTCTAACTCTAACTTAAATTTAACTTAACTTAAATTTAACTCTAACTCTAACCTAATCCCAATCCCAATCCCAACCTAACTCTAACTTAAATTTAACTTAACTTAACTTAACTCTAACTCTAAATCCTAACTTAACTTAACCTAACTCTAACTTAACTTAACCTAACTTAACTTAACTTAACTCTAACCTAACCTAATCCCAATCCCAATCCCAACCTAACTCTAACCTAACCTAACCTAACTCCAACCTAACCTAACTTAAATTTAACTTAACTTAACTCTAAATCCTAACTTAAATCCTAACTTAACTTAACCTAACTCTAACTTAACCTAACCTAATCCCAACCTAACTCTAACTCTAACTCTAAATCCTAACTTAACTCTAACTCTTAACTCTAACTTAACCTAACCTAATCCCAATCCCAATCCCAACCTAACTCTAACTCTAACTTAACTTAAATTTAAATTTAACTTAACTCTAACTTAACCTAACTTAAATCCTAACTTAACCTAATCCCAACTCTAACTCTAATCCTAACTTAAATCCTAACTTAACTCTAACTCTAACCTAACTCTAACCTAACTCTAACTCTAACCTAACCTAACCTAATCCCAATCCCAATCCCAATCCCAACCTAACTCTAAATCCTAACTTAACCTAACTCTAATCCTAACTCTAACCTAACCTAACCTAACTTAACTCTAACCTAACCTAACCTAACCTAATCCCAATCCCAATCCCAATCCCAACCTAACCTAACTCCAACCTAACCTAACCTAATCCCAACTCTAACTCTAAATCCTAACTCTAACTTAACCTAACCTAATCCCAATCCCAACCTAACCTAACTTAACTTAACTTAACTTAACTTAACCTAACCTAACTCCAACCTAACCTAACTCCAACCTAACCTAACCCAACCCAACCTAACCCAACCTAACCTAACTTAACCTAACCTAATCCCAATCCCAATCCCAATCCCAATCCCAATCCCAATCCCAACCTAACCTAACTTAAATCCTAACTCTAACTCTAAATCCTAACTTAACTCTAACTTAAATTTAACTTAACTCTAACCTAATCCCAATCCCAATCCCAACCTAACCTAACCCAACCTAACCTAACCTTAACCTAACCTAATCCCAACCTAACCTAACCCAACCTAACCCAACCTAACCTAACTTAACCTAACCTAACTCCAACCTAACCTAACCTAATCCCAATCCCAACCCAACCTAACCTAACCTAACCTAACTCCAACCTAACCTAACTTAACCTAACCTAACCCAACCTAACCTAACTCTAACCTAACTCTAACCTAACCTAACCTAACTCCAACCTAACCTAACCTAACTCCAACCTAACCTAACTCCAACCTAACCTAACTCCAACCTAACCTAACCTAATCCCAACCTAACTCTAACTTAACTCTAAATCCTAACTTAACTTAAATTTAACTCTAACTCTAACCTAACTTAAATCCTAACTTAACTCTAACTTAAATCCCAACTCTAACCTAACCTAAATCCTAACTTAACTTAACTCTAACTCTAACTTAACTTAAATTTAACTCTAACTCTAACCTAATCCCAACCTAACTCTAACTTAAATTTAACTCTAACTTAAATCCCAACTCTAACTCTAACTTAACTCTAACTTAACCTAACTTAAATCCCAACTCTAACCTAACTCTTAACTTAACTCTAACCTAACCTAACCTAACTCCAACCTAACCTAACTCTTAACTCTAACTCTAATCCCAACTTAACTTAACTTAACTTAAATTTAACTCTAACTCTAACCTAATCCCAACCTAACTCTAACTTAAATTTAACTCTAACTTAAATCCCAACTCTAACTCTAACTTAACTTAACCTAACCTAACTTAAATCCTAACCTAACCTAACTTAACTTAACTCTAACCTAACCTAACCTAACTCCAACCTAACCTAACTTAACTTAACTCTAACCTAATCCCAACTTAACTTAACTTAACTTAAATTTAACTCTAACTTAAATCCTAACCTAACCTAACCTAACTCTAACTCTAACCTAACTCTAACTCTTAACTCTAACTCTAACCTAACTTAACTCTAACTTAACCTAACCTAACTCTAACTCTTAACTCTAACTCTAACTTAACTTAACTTAAATCCTAACTCTAACTTAAATCCTAACCTAACCTAATCCTAACTTAAATCCCAACTCTAACTCTAACTCTAACTCTTAACCTAACCTAACCTAACCTAACTCCAACCTAACCTAACTAACTAACCAACTAAATCCAACTAACCAACTAACTAACCAACTAACTAACTAACCAACTAACTAACTAAATCTAACTAACTAACCAACTAACTAACTAAATCCAACTAAATCCAACCAACTAACTAACTACAACTAACTAACTAACTCAACTAACTAACTAATCCAACCAACCTAACCTAACCTAACCCAACCTAACCTAACCTAACCAACCTAACCCAACCTAACTCCAACCTAACCTAACCTAACCAACCTAACCAACCTAACCTAACCTAACCTAACCTAACCAACCTAACCAACCTAACCAACCTAACCAACCTAACCTAACCTAACCTAACCTAACCTAACCTAACCTAACCTAACCAACCTAACCCAACCCAACCCAACCTAACCAACCTAACCTAACCTAACCTAACCTAACCTAACCTAACCCAACCTAACTCCAACCTAACCTAACCTAACCAACCTAACCAACCTAACCTAACCTAATCCCAACCTAACCCAACCCAACCCAACCTAACCAACCTAACCAACCTAACCTAACTCCAACCTAACCTAACCAACCTAACCAACCTAACCAACCTAACCAACCTAACCTAACCTAACCAACCTAACCTAACCAACCTAACCAACCTAACCTAACCTAACCTAACTCCAATCCCAACCTAACCTAACCAACCTAACCTAACTCCAACCTAACCTAACCAACCTAACCTAACTTAAATCCAACTAACCAACTAACCAACTAAATCCAACTAACCAATCCAACTAACTAATCCAACTAACCAACTAACTAACCAATCCAACTAATCCAACCAACCAACCAACTAACCAACTAACTAACTAACTAACCAACCAACTAACCAACTAACCAACTAACCAACTAACCAACTAAATTCAACTAACCAACTAACTAACCAACCAACTAACCAACTAACCAACTAACCAACTAACCAACTAACCAACTAACCAACTAACCAACCAACTAACTAACTAACTAACCAACTAACCAACTAACTAACTAACCAACTAA